>JANBXA010000411.1:4552500-4580000 GCA_030556225.1 Cricetiscus sungorus | reverse complement strand
CATTATTGGTTTGAAGAGAAAACTGAACCTAAAGAAATGTCTAGAGACCACAAGACTGACTCCAACTAACAATTTGAGCAACTGTGGGAAAGCTACCATAAATGTCCTTCCCTGATAGTGAGATCATCAACTAAATTATCCACCATCATGGAGCCCTCATCTAGTACCTGTTGGAAACAGAAGCAAACGCCCATAACTAAACACTGAGTCGAACTAGAATCCAGATGCAGAGAGAGAGAGGACAAGACCAGGTTGCAGAAACACACAAAGACAGCTGACCTGAACAAGGAGGAGCTAATGGGCCCCCAGACTGATAGCTGGGAATCCAGCAAGGGACTGACTCAGACCCCCTGAACATGGGTCTCAGTTAGAAGGACTGAGCAGTTTAAGGGACCTCAGACAGTACAACCAGGATGTATTCCTGATGCACAAAAGGACCTTGGGGGCACATCCCCCATGGAGGGATACTCCCTTAACCTAGAGACAGGAGAGAAGTCCTAGTCCCTACTTCAAATGACTGGACAGATTTACATGACCGCACATGGATAGCATAGCCCTACATGTGGAATGGGAGTGGGGGGATGGGAGGGGAGGATGGTCAGGGTGCAAGTCACAGGGGAAAAGGGAGGGAGGGACAGGAAACTGGGATCGACATGTAAAAATTTTAAATTATATTATTAAAAAAAAGAATAACAATATTAAATTCCTATCCTTTCCTTTCAGAACAGGAAGTCAGGGGATGAGCTAGAACTGCCGGAGAAGGGATTTGGGGTTGGCTTTAGGAAGAACTTTCTGTTGGTTATGGAGACATGCTGGAGAGCCTCATGGAGAGAGCTTCAAGAACACTTCATCAGTGTTGGAAGCACACCTTCTAGAGACTCCCTGTTTTTTTATCTCTGCTCCAGAGATTAAATCAGAGAACTTCCCCTAAATTCTTCTCTAGACTCTGGCTTTCCTAACTTGTATTAATATTTTTTTTCTGCACTCAGAGTTACCTTCTTCTTCTTTTTTTTTCTTTATAATTTCTTTCTTTGCTTCGCTGGGTATCAAACCTAAAGGCCTCCCAGATGCTAGGCAAGCGTCCTGACCACTGAGTCCCATTGCCTTTCCTTTTCCTCTCTGCTTCCTTTGAAGGCTCACAAGACTCACAGTCCTGATTCTGCAGAAGTGAGTGGGGAGGGAACTTTTACAATTATGGATTATCCTAGCAGTAGAAAGTCTGACCCACTACACAAGTGAAGACTTCTTCAGCCTCTCCATTAGCCCTTCACAAGGCAATAGCATTCTGGGAAATGAGAGCGAGGAAGATGCCAATGAGGGTTGGAGACTTCCTATGAGCTAATTCATAGTATCTGTTTCCTTTGACTTCACTGGAAGAGTCACAGTCCTGCTGCCAGTCTGGGATTCCCCACCACACCTCATGCAACAACCGCCTGAGTGTCTGTGCCCAACAGTTAATACCCAGTGCCCCAGGGAAATCGTCAGCATCACCATCTCCATTGACACCCAATTCAACAAGTTGTTAAGAACAAAGTTTTCTTGGGAGCGACCGGCTATGAGTCACAGACCCATTGGCTTCCATGTGGGGTCATTTTCTGCTGTAATTAATTTTTGCCCATTGTGCATGTTCCTGAGGTTGGAGGTATCTAACGCTTGCTAGGGTTCCACGTCCAATTTCACAATACTATGAAATCACTTCAGCTGTTTCCAAGGCAACCTTCGTGTAACCCAAGCAATTCTACTACTGTCGCCGTTTAAGACTGCTTGAAACATCTTAATAGTACCATCTCCACCTCCTTCCGATTGCTTATGTCCAAGTGGAAGGAATTCTTATGATGTAATAGGGTGGTGAAGAGAGTTTGCTTTAGTGCAGGCAAGTTATTCCATGTTATATTTGAGTCAGATATTTGCATCTGGTCTGTATTTGTTAACATCAAGGGGCTGTGTTTGCATAACTGCATTGAATTATGAAAAGATTTCCACTTTGAATGGTTAATATATGTGTGAATTACCACCACTACCAATAATAAGCTCCAAGCTAGAGATACCAGTCTGGGGGAAAACTGTACTATGCCTATTACTATGAGAGAGAGAGAGCGAGAGAGAGAGAGAGAGCGAGAGAGTGAGAGAGAGAGAAGCAAAGACAGGGACAGAGAGCAGAGATGTAGACAGAGATGTACACACAGTGAGATACATAGAAATACCATTAAAGTCTATCACAAAGCCTTTCTGGTTTCAATTTCATCCTCTCCTTTTGAAATAAGATCCAGTAGCCCCAGCCCTCTCCATCAAGTGGAAAGTAGCAGGAAGTGGCTTGACAGACCACCCAAGAACTGAGGGGAAAGTTCAATGGAAGCTTAAAGATGACGTAGTGAATAAGTTCCTGACAGGCAGGCTCTTATTTCTTTCCTTTTATTCAGTCTTGGGGACCTCATCTAGCCAGAGAGGGCCGGGCCTGTTACTGTCCCACGTGCTTACCTAAGCCCCAAGGAAGCAGCCTACCGGCCCTTTCAAACCAAGGCTTCCAAGTCCTTGAGCAAGGTCCTGTGTCTAGTGTCCTCCGTGCCGCTGCCTTCCTTTCACACACCTTTCTTATCGTCATCCGACGTGTCCTGCCACTTCCATTAAACTACGAAGTCCCTGAAGACAAAAACCAGGTCCATGCTCCGCTCAGGTGAGCCCAGCACCTTCCCTCTAGTGCCCGGGGCAGGGGGTTGCTCAACTCTGCTCGCCAACTCTCACTATTTGTACATCAAAGTTTTCTCTTTCAGATTGCGAGAGATTTGTGGTGACAGGATTTCAGTTTGTCCCTGACAGACTGTGACATTGATATGTGGGGAAGCAATCATGTATGGGGTGTGATTTAAGGGGTCTAAGAAGCATCCTTCTACCCTCACCTACAGAAATTTCAAAAAAGTGACACTTTGGCTCACAGCTTTGATCCTTGTTTGAATACAAATGCCCCAGGGAGCTGCAAGTGGATCAGTTGTCTGTGGCTTCCGGGAGATGGAGGGAGATAGGGAGCCTGGGAGGAGGAAGGAAAGCGAAAGCACAGGGAGGGCTCCCAGTTAGTGCCACTCACACCAGGCCGTCTTCTCCTGTCTCCTTTCTTTGTTCTTTGTTCTTGGTGTCTGTCACATCATGCATCTTCATCCCATTCTTTTCCCTGTCCCTTTGTGTCTATATCTACTGTCTGCCTTTGCAAGCTCCGAGAGAGAGAGAGAGAGAGAGAGAGAGAGAGAGAGAGAGAGAGAGAGAGAGAGAGAGAGAGAGAGCAGGAAGGAATCACTCTCATCATGGAAGCTGCAGTGTGACACCGTGAGTCATGCAGGGGACACTTTTATCCATGCATCTTTACTTGCAAGTGTTGGTTGCAGACAGCCATTGGTCTGGTTCGAGGCCTCTGCTTTCTGCTACTCTGTGATGCTGAGTCCTCACTGGAGCCTCTCTTGGTTATACACGGCTCCCATGTGTTGTGGAAATCCTGCCGCTCTGGGTCTGCAGGACCCGTCCCTTCACGGACTCCAGCAGATCACAGATGGGGTGGACGTCGGGCTGGTTCTGGGCCTGGGCGGCTGCAGGGTTGGTCAGCCCCAGCCCTCCCATCCTCGCCACCAGAGTGAGCTCTGTTGCATGGCCCTGGCCAGTCCACCCTGGCAGTGGTGAGCAAGGGTAGGGTGGACCCCACACCTACACCTTCAGGGTTAGCTCTCCCATCTGCCTTGGGCATTCATGGGTGGGGGAGGGGGTCTCTTCTCTACCCACACTGCCACATGATAGATGGGTAATAGGGACAGCTCTCCCATGCTCACAACTTCAGGGCTGGCTCACCCACACCTCCACCAACGGGGCTGGATCTATTGTGATGCCCACACAAGCTTTCTTGTAAGGTAGCATGGTATAAACGTGAAGAATCCTCTATGCCAAAACTATGAATGAGAAGGGGTGTGGGGACCAGAGAGATGGCTCAGTGATTAACAGCACTGGCTGTTCTTTCAGAGCACCTGGGTTCAATCCCCAGCACCGAAAGGTGCCTCACTGCCACTGATAACCCCAGTTCCAGGGGATCTGATGCCCTTTTCTGCCTTTCTTGGACACCAGGGATATGTGTGTTGCACAAACATACATGCCAACAAAGGGGAGGAGGAGGAGGACATTGGGAAAGCATTGACATCATGCCAAGCAGTGCTCTGAATATGACGTGACCAGAGTAACCTTATCACCGTGCCCCTGGCTTTCCCCTGGCCCTATCACTCTCCCACTGCACAGGTGGAACATGGAAGCACATGTCAGTCAGGCAGGAGGCAGCCAGCTCCACAGAAGAACTATTGGCAATTAAATAATTAAACTTACCTTCCCTTGTCCCCGTTCCTTTTCACCTTTCACCTGTGACTTTCATTCTCCCTTGTGGAAAGATTTACCTTAGACAGGGAAAGTAATCCTAGGTGTGGGGAACAGAGTGACATGGCCGAAGGAGGAGGCAGAGTCCCAGCCATTTCTGAGTCCCCCTACAGAGAAGAGCTGTCCAGCAATGGCAGCAACGTGACGCAGTGAACACTGTTGTGAGCCAGTATTTTAAAGTAGCTGGAAGCCCTCTATTGCAGAGGTTCTCAACGTGTGGGTGGAGACCCCTTCAAATTGTGTTGGTATGTTCGCATTACAACTCATAACAGTAGCAACATTACAGTTACAAAGTAGCAACGAAAGTCATTTTATAGTTGGGGGTCAGCACATCCTGAGGGTGACAGCATCAGGACAGCTGAGAACCATTGGTCTATTGGAACTCACCCGCTCAGATGCTTTCCCCCATACAACGGACTAACCAGACAGAGTTAGTCATCCCATCGCTGCTCATGCCCTCACGGAGCATGGCCCTCTAGGGTGGGGTGCTGCTCTGTCTGTGTGTGTGCGAGTGCACGCGGAAGTCTGCGTGTAAGTCACGGCCCCATGAATAAGCCAACCGCTTCTTTTCCTTGAGGAGGCTGAGTTGAGAAAGTTCATCTTGATGCTCTCTGCAAGAGAAACTCTATTACTCTTTAGCCTGGGAAAATGTGATAAGGACTGGTTCTCTAGAACGCAGGGTGATTCCCCGACGGTCCAAAGGCGATCCGGGGAAAAGAACCAGGAGATAAACAGTGAGGCCAAAGCGGTAGCTTTGCTGATAAGAGTTCTGCACACAGGTGCGGGGTTAGACGGAGTAGTAGAACACTGGAAGTGAGACTGCCTGATAACCCTCCCTCCACCCCCGTCCCACACACAGCAGTCCTCAAGGAAACGAATGAGCATGGCTGGGAGGTGACCCGGACACCCACACCTCTTCTACACAGCCCCAGCTGTTGCTGGAGTCCCTTGTGTAAGGGAGGCAGGGTGGTCAAGCTGAGCAGCCAGGGTGCAGGAGCTGAAGCAAACTGCTCTTTGCCAACCAGGACCGCACTGCTGCCATGTTCACCCGTTCTCCTGAGTTCTGGGGACGAGTCCTTGCCAGGCACAGGTAGGACCAGAGAGAGAAACGCTGGCTCCGTGCCAAGCTCTGTAACCTTCCTGAAGATCAAGGTTTAAGGGAGTTTTACAGGTAGCCTGTCTTCAAATCCTTTTTTCCTCCTTTAATGTGTAAGAGAAATAATTCTTCACAGCAATAATTCTTAGACCTTCCCTGAAGCGTGATCCTAATAAGTTTTGTCAGGTATGGGGTAAAACCAGAGGACCAGAGAACTGGGAGCAGCCTGTTTCTTCCTGCCTTTCCCATCCCTCAGTAAAGGGCTGAGACCCCATTCAGCCCGGGGTTTATCTGTATTTAGAGAGTCTTAGAGAGGCTCTTTTTAATTCTGGAGAAAGAAAAAAGTTTTATTTTTCTTACCACATTCTATAAGGTTTTCAAATATCAACCTTAAGTTCTTCTTGAACTAGCGGTAGGTAACCTTTAACAGATGGGACTGAGAGACGTCTAATTCTTCTCTACATCTGCTCTGAGAAATTACAAAGAATCCATGAGGTCTTACCACTGACTGCACTCGCTTTCCAGGTTCTTTAAGATGTTTTAATAATGTGTGTGTATGTGCATGCATGCCTGTGTTCATGCGTGTGTGTGTGCATGTGTGTGTGCATGCCTGTGTGTGTGTGCTTGCATGCCTGTGTGCATGTGTGTGTGTGTGTGTGTGTGTATGTATGTATGTATGTACTCACCACGGCTCATATGTGGAGATCAGAGGACAACTTATAGGAGTTGATTATCTCCTTCCACATGTGAGTCCTGAGGACATCAACTTGGCAGCAAGCACCCTTCACCCTGAGGCTTTGTGTTCCTCTTGCATGGATACTGCTGAGTGATGCTCTAGCTCGTAGCATCTCTAGTTGAGCACTCTGTGTTTTCAACCCCATTCTCCTGGGGAGGAGCAGAGTCCTTGCTCAGCACTGGGCCCTACCGTAAGGGGACACTCTTTCACTGGAAGACTCTTCAGTGGCCATCAGCTTGCCATTGTCACTGAAGTTATTGCTGTTTGAACACACATCTTTATTGTCACCTTGAGCACACAAACACTCGTAACTTTGGGGGCAGTACAGATGAGGTGAGTGGACCACCCAGATCTTTGACTTCAAACTCAAAGGAGCTCAGGCCATGGCAGTCATTCTGCGGTGATGATTCAAAGGAATGCATCACCATCATATGTGTCCTAACTAAACTCACAGAACCAGGGTTTGCAGGGTATCTGTAGAGGAGAGGCCCAGTCAAGGAGTAGGAGACTTTCATGAGTGGAAACCTCTTTGTTCTTTCAGAAGCTCTTGGCTGCCCAGGTGCGTGTTGCTTCAGTAATGCTCTGCTAGTTGCTACAGCCATGACTGCACAAAATTGTTATGTCAGCAGCCATCCGCCGACAAATCTCATTGTTAAGGTGCATCCAAGGTCGTGACAATGCCAAGGCTGTCTATTAAGAATTGCAACAGGCCACATTGCCGAGCCATCAGCAAGAATCAGGATGTGTGGAGAAGTAGCACAGGCCAGAAAGAGTTTCAGCCAGACAGCTCTATGTTACTTGCTGGAGAGAGCCAAGACCTAGCTCTTAGAAAAGCTGCTCTCTCCATTTGCAAGCAGAGACAGGGCACCCAGGAGGAGCCCCGGGAGGCTGGGAGTATGCTCAGGCAAATGTGAAACTCAGCTAAGCCCCAAATCCAAATACACTCTTACGCAAAGCGTCCACAGATTGGCCCGTATCCGGTCATCGTATGAGGTTACTCGCTGGCATGCGCTGCAATTCTCTGGCATACCCATGGCTCATCAGTGGCGTTCCATCTCAAGTCAACCCTGACCCGCAGCCTGGCTCGGGGAGGACGCTTCAGACTAGTCCAGGAGGCCGTCATTTTACGGGAAACCTAAAGCCCATGGTTCTCTTGTGCTGGCGTCATTCTGTTTGGCTTTTCCCCTCCAAGGATCACCTGGTGAGTATGTATATCCAAAGAGTGCTTGAAAGGCTTGAGGAAAAACCCTGCGCCTAACTGCTCAAGTGGTGAAGAGTTATCTGGCATCAGCTGGATGCCAAAAGTTACAAACCCGGCCAGGACTTTGGAGGCCAAGGAAGACTGCATCTCTCACGGGAGCAGCGTTAGGCCAATTACAATGGTCAGCGTTTTCCCAGCACTCCCGAGTTCAGAGCTCTTTGCTTCTTTAGCTGAGTTTCTTAAACACACACTACCCCTTGTGCAGCGCTCTGGGCCTCCACCCAAAAGCTAAAGGACACAAAGAGGAAGAAGAAAAGACTGCAGAGCCGACTCTAGAAGAAGGGAGAAACCAAGCCAAACATTTCAGCCTCGCCTTGTTCTCCAAACGCCTGTCAGTACTTACAATAGGGGGACCAGGAAGAGCCAAATGTGCGGCAATAGAAGGCTGGCTCTGCATAGTGTAGAAAAAACAAGCAGCCATCAGAATAAAGCTGTAGATTATGGAGGAAACGCTAATGGTGTGGAAAAATATAAACAAGAGATTGTCCACTGAGGAGAGTTATAAGACAGCGTCCATGTCTGCCTGTATTTTGTAAATACAGAATACACACTTTTTACTTGATGTACTCATCCGGGAAAAAAAAAAAACAGAAAAATCTAAGTTAAGATGCTAATAGCAATATTTATAAGGATTGATGAATGAGGTTTTTTATTTATTTTCTTCCAAATTATTTACAATTTCAACACTTATTTTTTTATTTTAAATATTTTCAATATTAAAAAAATATGCTCATAGTATTCAGGTCAAAAAATACAGGAATTTGCCCTCTTTTCCTCTAATATATCTGGGGCATACTTCCCTTCCTTTTTTTCTTTCTTTTCTCTTCTTCATATTCTTTTCTTTTCAGTTTGAGCCTTACAATGTAAGTTAGCTTTGAACTCTTGACCCTCCTGCTTCAGCTCCCAAGTGTGGGATAACTGGAGACAGGAGTGTATCACAATCTGTCTTTTTCTCGCTAAGTCAGTCTGCTGGATCTGCAGCCAGTGGAAACGGGAGTTGCTTTCACAACCTCCTTGCTGCAGGCAGAAAATTGGATTGGTTGTATCAGGGCTGGAAGGGGAGGGTACGGTGAATGGGATGTCTCTGAAGTGGTGAGAAGATGACAGTCTAACCCCGTGTCGTCTAACCCTGTGTCTTCCAACCCCGTGTCCAGCATTGTTCTCACTGTACCACATTACACAGTAGGGAATGGGAACTGCCCAAAAGAGCTTTATTGCTGATGTTTTATGTCAGTCTTAGCATCCCTGGAGGTAGCTGGGTATCCTTATTATATGGATAATACTTGCTGACACATGCTAGGCTCTGGACACCAGGTATGAAGCCAAGCTATTTCTTGAGAATATCTCACGTGTTCTCACATGAACTCTTGGGGGTTGGTAATGTTGTTGTGCCTATTTTACAGATGAAAAAAATAAATGAGGCTTGGGAACACGGATCAAGTATAGGGAACCCACAGCTAAGACATGATGGAGCCAAGACTTGAACCTATATTTAGACACAGGTTTGATGTTTAAACATTGCACTCGACCTCTTGCAGGCTTAGCACACACGTGTTTAAATTACTCTTTCCTTTCCCCTAGTTTCGTTACCCAGTCTTTTCCAAATAGAGAGAGACAGGAATAATGTTATAAAGTGCAGGCCAGTGTCAGGCAGGGTTCAGGGGCCCCGCTTGGCATTCAGGACTCACTGCCAAAAATCTAGAGTCAAAACAAAATGAAACACCCAGTCCAACCACAACGATTCGGCTGCTGGCAACGGAGGCGCTGGCACTCGGCCTCCAGGGGTTCAGCCTGCCCCATACAAGGTGCTGGCTCCCCAGGTTTTTGTAGCTCTTATGTAACCGTGCCGCGCTTTCAACTTGGCCAACACGTTAGTGCTTGTAGGTAAAGCTCATCTTTTTTTCAGTGAGACATACAATGCACCCTGAGTCATGTGTAAAGGGCTCGAACAATGTTTTCATTGTGAGCAGAGCCCTGAGGGCCTCATCTTACAATCCTCACATGCTGTTGTGTCACCCGAGGAGAGAAAGGGCCTGCCTGGTCCTGGGGCCTCTGATCATCTGCGCCGACAACAGGCGGTCTTGGGCACGCCATGAGCGGTCCGTCCCCCCCACCCGTCACTGGCTTCTGGTCGGAGACTTGGCGCTTATTTGAAGCGCCCCGCTTACATTCACACTCTTTGCCTTATCTAATTTCTGATTTGTTTTCTCTTCTTCTTGTGTTTTGGAAGGCTCTAACCATCAACTCCATAAAGCTCAGAGTTGACAGTTGAACTCCCTTTTCTCTCTTCAAATGCCCCCTCTCTCCATACCTTCCTCACACATATCATTTCATAACTCTCTCTCTCTCTCTCTCTCTCTCTCTCTCTCTCTCTCTCTCTCTCTCTCTCTCTCTGTGTGTGTGTGTGTGTGTGTGTGTGCGCGCATGCATGCGCATATGAACGTGTTTATGTGGGTACACACGTGCTTACAGGGTTGTGGGCTCATGCATAGACTCCAGCTCAGAGATCAGGATCAGAATGTCTTCTTTAATTGCTTTCCACACATTTTTTAAAATTGTTTTCCACATTACTTTTTGAGACAGGGTATCTTCACTGAACCTACAGCTGGCCATTTCAGCTAAGCTGGCTGCAGCAAGCTCTGGGGATCCTCCCGTCTTTTCCTTCCTGTACTGAGGTTACAGCTGCTCAGGGCCACACCTGGCATTTTCCATGGGTGCTGGGGAACCCAGACTCAGACCTCCGTTTTCACTTTGTCCACTGATGTCTCTCCCCAGCCTCTCTCCCTGTCACGATTATATCAGTTAACGGGCTGGAGGCGGTGCCCACAGAACATGGAGGCCTGTGTGTTGGAGTAAGTCAACACATTGCTTTGGGAGCCACATGCTAGCAAAATTTTCTCTGTCCTAATATTTGCCAAACTCAAGATCCCGGGGAACACTCCTTATCCCTATCTAAATCTCACGTTCTCTGCAAGTGAAATGGGGACTCAGATGAGCCCTTTCTTCTTAGCATTGTTAAGAGCCCCTGTGTTAGGCTCCAAAGCTCTGGGCTTTGGGGTTCAGCTTATGTGCTGTTTGTGGATGATTTAGGCCACAATACTGAACTCCTCTTTGCCTGGGTAACTTTGCCTACAAATGAGAGTAATAAAAATGAGAGCTACCTATTGGTGCATCAGAAGATTATGGTGGTTAATACACATCCAATCACTTAGTATAGTGCTCAGCGCAGAGAAGCCTCCTTTATCCAAAATTACCCATCATGATCTTCCTGTGAATGGTGCTTGCCAGGGCGCACACACAAGCTGGCAGTCCCACAGCTGGAAATGCCATCCTCATGCTCTCTGCTTCTTGGTTGTTCCTTCTATCCTGATAATGACAATCCTGCCCCGGGTCTGTCTACACAAGCTCTCTCCTCTGCCTTCTGTTCAGATGAAAGCCAAGCTACGAAGGGCCTAACCCACCCATGAGTGGAAGAACTAAAATAGGACGGGACCATGAGGCAGGTTTCTCCATGACAGCTTCTGCCTTGATTTTGTAAGAAGAACAAGTACGACTTCCTTGGTGGTTTTGTGCGGTCTTTACAAATCAAGCCGTATGTAATTTTCTCCTTAAATGAGATTGTATGTGCTGGTTGTTTTTTGTCAACCTGACACAAACCTAGACATATCTGGGAATGGGGAGTCTCCGGTGAGAAAATGCTTTGCTAGGACTGGCCAGTAGGCAAGTCTGTGGTGGTATTGTCTTGGTTAATGATTGATGTGGAAGGGTCTAGGCCACTGTAGGTGGTGCTGTCCCTGGGGTGTATAAGAAAGTAGGTTGAGTAAGCCACGGAGAGCAATCCAGTAAGCAGAGCTCCTCTGTGGCCTGTGCTTTGTTTCCTGTCTCCAGGTTCCTGCCTTCAGTTCCTGCCCTGATTTCCTTTGAGGATAGACCATGATATGGAAGCGTAAGCTAAAGCAAACCATTTTCTTCCCAGTTGCTTTCGGCCATAGTGTTATCACAATAATAGAAACCTAACGAAGAGAGAACATCAATATTTTAGAGCAGGTCTCAGGGTTCCATACGCTGTGCATCTCACTTGTTTACTATTGCAAAATGAACCTAGTCCAGTTAATGGGAAGAAATTAAGACCTTCAATTCCCTTAACTCTACCACCCATGCTCATTTTGTAGTCCCAGAGTTTAAAAGAGCTCGCATCTTACAGGAATTCAACCAAGGGTGATTGTGGAACATGAAGACCGCGTAGTTTTTGGTTGGGCTCATTAAAGCGGCAAGGAAAGAATGTGTGCACACGGATGCTCCTTACCAACAAGGAAACCCAGAGTACCATCTCTTTAAGTGAGACGTGTATCAGGACATGGCATTGACCCCAGAAAGTGCACAGAGCCAGAGTGTCCCCAGCATCAGCACCTGCCAGGGGAGAAACTGAATCCATTTGCCAGTAACCAACTCCAGGGACAGTGGACAGTGCCGGAGAGCTCGGGACGGCTTGCGTTCATTTCTGCGGGGTGAGTCAGGGCTTCGAGGTGTCGATGAGATGTGAAAGTTAGAGCACCGTGGTCACTTTGGTTTTCCTTCTGTGGAAATCCAGGCTCCCACACGTGTGATATTGGGATGTGCTCTGGCTTCCTGAAACCCTTATGTTCTAGGTATTCTCTGCACCCTTCCCATCCACCCAAACGCATTTTTCAGGTAAAGCTGCTGGAAGGCTCTATTTCAAAAGAAGAAGGGATATGAGCATGGCCAACAAAATCTTTCCATTTGTAAAAACAGTGCAGACCCTTTAGAGTGTAATGTCCCGCAGAGCAGGGGAATTGTACAACAGCAATAAAATTGTCAGCGTTCAATAATAAGCCACATTTTTCATAGTACTTTGTCACTGGAAAAGCACTTTTTAATAATTAGTATGTATTTACCCATTTATTTACTTATTCTTTTGAAATCAGAACCACATTAAGACTTTTATGGGCCTTAGGCACATTTGCCTTCTGGGGTCTCTTTCTCCATTAACACACACACACACGTGCACACACACGTGCACACACACGCACACGCACAGCGCATGCGCATACATGGGCACACACGCACGCATAAACACTCACCCACATGCACTAAAGGGGGAGGAAGTTGAGGGCTGTGTCTGGAACTGAGACCTGTCTTGGGCCCAGCAAGAGCACTGAGGAGCCAGATGGCAGCACCACAGAGGACAGGAGGTCAAGGGGAATATGTCTCCAGGAAGCAGAATCTTTCGGAAATTTGGGATTTGGGGCTGGATTTCACATATCAGCATTTCCAGAAGGCCACTTGAAGTGTTAAGAAGTGGATGTTGATCCAAAAGAATTAGCAAAGTGGGATTCAATTTTGCTTCACTGTGAATACACAGGAAGACCTTGATGTCAAACAGCAATGTCCCCTGAGTGGGCCGTGGGTACCAGGTGAGAAGTTCAGGGACTTCAGCTGCTTCTGAGGAGAGCTACATGTTTAGTGGGCCATGAGAAACCTTCCCTCCTATTATGCAAAAGAGCATGGCTAAGGCAGAACATGATTCTCCCCAGTGCTAAAGAACAACCAGATTAATGACCTATCGACGGCGGGGGGGGGGGGGGGAGAGGCATGAGTATGTGAGTGTGTATTTTAAACCCTGATCGAATCTGGCAATGCAGTTGCCAGGTGATCAAGGCCCACGAGTCTGCCAAGCTGCTATGGTTGGAATACCTACAGCAGATATCCCGGTGCCGAAAGAACTTCCTTCCTTAGTGTTTTTCATGCACGTCAGAATTCTACTATGTGAGTGGGTTTTTGTTTGTTTGTTTCATAGTCTGTTTTGTTTTTGTTGTTTTGAGTTTTGAGACAGGGATTCTCTCTGTGTAGCCCTGGTACTCCTGGAACTCTCTCTGTAGACCAGGCTGGTCTTGAACTCACAGAGATTCACCTGCCTTTGCCTCCTGAGTGCTGGTAGTAAAGGCATTCACCACCACTCAGCTGTCTCCATTTTTCTTTTTTTTTTCAAATGAGTTAACTCAGATCTGGAGCCTGCTTTACTAATCAGCAGAGCTGGCATTCACGCTGAAGCATCCCAGATTAAGGCTGATGGTCCGGGACACAGACACCACTCTTCCTAAAACCCCTTGGTGTCTGTCCCCTGTCTGCTTCTGAGCAGCCTCCTGCAGGAGCAGCACCTCACCCGGCAGTGCAGATGGGATAGGAACCCAGTCAGCCCTGACAGGAACGCACCAGAAGTGCCTCAGGAAGCTGACATGCTAGCATGCATGAGTCAGTACCGGGATTTTGCAGAGCGTCTCACAGGATCAAACAATTCACCTCTGCGAGCATGGGCAGCGATGCTGCATAAAACACAGGACGCCCCGTTAGCTTTGATTTCCCGACAATCCACTAATACTTTCTTCATTTCAGTCAACCCTAAATATCACATGGCATGTAGGTATGGTTCAGCAAATTCTTTGTCTTTTACCTGAAATTGAAAGTACTTAGTCAGGGTTTCCTGAAATACCGTGATCAAAAAGCAAGCTGGGGAGGAAAGTGTGTTTGGCTTACACTTCCAGCTCATGGTCCATCATTGAAGGAAGCCAGGCCAGGAACTCAAACAGGGCAGGATCCTTGAGACAGGAGCTGATGCAGAGGCCACGGAGGAGTGCTGCTTACTGGCTTGCTTCCCATGGCGTGTGTGTTCAGCCTGCTTTCTTATAGAACACAAGGCCACCAGCCCAGGAATGGTACCATTCACAATGGACCGGGCCCTCCCCATCAATCACTAATTAAGAAAATGCTTTACAGGCCTGCCTACAACCTGAATCTTATGGAGGCTTTTTCTTAATTGAGGCTCCCTCCTCTCAGATGACTTTAGCTTGTATAAGTCGACATAAAACTAACCAGTGTTTTGCTCGTTTTCTCAGCCGAGCAGCAATGACCAGACTGTTCACCCTGCGTGGGACATCCCTCTTTCTCTGCTCAACTCCTCATGCTCCCCCATGTACCCAGTGGAGACCCTCTTGCCTTTGTTTGACCCCAGTTTTCTGGAAACTCCAGGCTGAAGCCCATCTGGGCAAGGGCCTTGTCAGGCAACACGACAGAACTCCCTAATCACAGCCTTTCTGTAGACAGACGCTGTTTCCCTCATTGTAAAACCCAAATCCCAATCAATGAACCCGAGGTGCAGAAAGGTAAATCCATTAGCAAGACTCATCCACAGCTCACACTCCTCTAGTTCCTTTCTTTGAAAGAGCTTTCCGGGTTCCCCAGGAGGGACACTTAAGCATTATTAGAATGGCATTAATTAGTTTAGACCATCATTGGCTCATTTAATAACTACCTCCATTTGTTGGAAGAAACTCCCAGCTTTGCAGTCAAAGGGGTACTGTGACATATGGACTGAGCCCAGCAGTCTCTAAGCAGTAGAGCGTCAAGATGCCCGCCATCTCCTACTTTACTTCAGATGAGACCGGCGGAATGCAAACAGAAAGCTTTCACCCTCCGATCTTTACAATAAGCGCAAAACGCATTAGTACCTCTATGCAGAATTCGTAATATGTCCATTCCACCCAGGATGACTGACAGCAAAGACATCCATCCACAAAGCTCGAGGTTTAGTTGCCCTGCAGTCTGCACTGAGTGCCGTTCCCTTACTTTCTCATAGGTTAGCCTCCTAAAAAGTCAAACTGCTACACACTTCCAGCTTAGAGGAAAATGGCAAACGTTAGCGAAAGCCTGTGCCACAGCTCTGCAGTGGATGCACCAGGGCCAAAAGCGCATCCTCAGGAGGGTCAGACCTCACCTGAAAAGAAGCCAAACTTGAGAAAGAAAGCAAGGAGCCTCTGGAAAAGTGGGATGACTGTGCACAGACACAAAGAATCCTTCTCTTTTGTGGAAATGTGGAAATGGAAGCAGGTTTTGGCTCTTTTTGTCTGCCAGAAGGAAGCTACAAAGAACCAACCATCCTTATGGAGGTGGGGGAATTGTCTCCAGGGCGCTGGCTGGGCACGCTCCCAAATCTGCCATCTCTGCTGGTGTCTCCAAAGATCCAATGAGCCTTCTCTTACAGTAGCCCAGGGAAGTAGGCAGATTAGAGGACAGGCTCCATCCAGTTCCCTGTCACTCCCTGCCTGGTCCCCTGGGCATCCCAAGGCCTCACCTGCAGCCCGGACTGTGACCTCTGACCCTGGCCTTGTGCCTTCCAGGATCATGGAGGAGATGGAAAGAAAGAAGGTTGCTGGCTCCAGTCATACATGAAAGAAATCAGTTATTTCCTGAGAGCCGTAAAGCTGATGTTTCTCTAAATCCTGGATGCTCGAGTGGCTGTGTAAGCAAGCTGTCCTTGACAGTTGTCCACGCGTATGTGTCTAGCTTGAGAGTCTGAGACCAGCTCCCTGTTCCAGCTCCATCGGTGCCTGGGCTGGGCCTGGGGCTTCGGCAAGCCCTTCCTTCACCTCTCAGGAATCTCATTTTGCCTCATCTTTGAAAAGGAAGGGCTGCGTTGCACGGATACTTGGGTAAGTTAACACAGTAGGTTTTCAAAGTAGGCCGGCTCTGGATGTCTGTAATTTTAACCACCACTTCCAAAATTAGTGAAGACAACTTCACTTTTTCCTGCTTGGATTTTCACCTTAAGTTTCCTTACAGGGTTCTGTTATCTTCTAAACAAGACACTTGGTGTAGGTGTGTGTTTGTTTGTTTGTTTGTTTTTGTCTTTCCTTGTGCTGCCAAGGAAGTTATTGAATGCGGTAAGGAAATCAATGTTCTTCATTGAGCTACACCATCAGCCTTTCTCATTGGCTTCTGGAAACCAGCACTAGGCTGTCTCTAAGTGACCTTCCAAATGTAATATTCTTCAACCCCGTGACTCTAAAATAAACACTTAGACTTGTCACTTTTCAAAGATTTTATGTCATTATTAATGCACAAATATTGCTATCACGTTATACCCCATATATTTACACAATTAGTGGTTATTTTTCTTTGTGTTGTGAAATGGGTTCACTATCAGCCTAGGTAACCTTGAACTTGTGATCCTCTGCCTCCAACTCTTGAGTGATAGGATGACAGACACATATCATCACACCCAGTCCTAGGATATCTTTTTAAAAGAGCACACGCTGTTTGGGAAGGTGAGACGATTGAGATACATAATAATATATTTATGATCCTGAGGATTCTTGTAGGATATATAAAGTTTTTAGAGCCCAAGCCCCCGCATTTGTCAAACACAAAAAAGCCTCATCTGTTAATTATTCAGCCGCTAGTACAAAACTGGAACACAGCTGTATGAAGAAACCGCCTTGGAACATCTCTGCATGTAACATAAGGCTCTTGCCATTGAAGCATCCTTTCCTCTTCCATATCAGTAGTTACTTTATGGATCTGGGCTTAGACAGCTTAGCAACAAAGGGCACTGGGTTACTGAATTATTCATGTAATCTACATTTCCTGGCTGCTGTGGATAATTGACAGGTGTCATGTCACCTTCTACAAACGTCCTGCAATTATGGACCATATATCAGTGTTTGACTTCGCAGTAATGCCTCCTTTCTAAGCCAGTTTCATATTTTATTTACAGCTTGGTGACATTTTTTACTTGGCCGCCTGTCTCTCTCTTTTGATTCCAAGCCTTTTGCTCCACTTAATATACCCAGGAATATTTAAATAATAAGGCTCCTCTCGGTTTGCTAAAGGCAGTCATTCATTGCTGCCGTGTTTTATTCATTCGGCCATTATGTTAGTCAATTCCTTGATTTAAGAAACTTGGGGTGAAATGCAACTGTAAGGAAACCATAATATAAATCTGGTTTTATGACTTGTTTTGTTCACAGGGAAAAATCTAAAAGCAAATCTTCCCGGGGTCTGACACAAGTTGTAAACTGTAGGGAAAGTTGGCTAGTTAAAGAATATGACATAATAGGAACAGTGGTATATTTCAAACCCGCACTGATCTTGGAAGGTTTTTTAACATTGGAAACAAAGCCAAGGTAAGTTGTCTTTCGCTTAGAGAGAAAACCCCGGGGGAGAGGAGGCTGGAGTTGGCAACCCTGAAGACGGAGCAGATATAGTCACACACCAAACATTCAGAGTGGAACTGACTTTGAAACCCCATCCTCCCTAAAAGGAAACTGAGGCAGGAACCAAACCACTGCAAACGAGGGTGCGGAGAGGAACTCACAGCCAGGCGGGCCAGTTTCCACCCCAGCCGGCACTTTCGTGACTGCGCCATCAGGCGAGCCATTGTGTTAGTTCCCGTTATCTACCTTTCTCTTCCAGTGCCAACAGATACTCTCTTTTCCATGGGACATTTATCCCCCCCTCATTCTCCATGCACAATTTGTGTAGAAGTGCCTCCCGCCTACTATCGGATCACATGCCACTAATTCCATCATCGAATGCGTTTTTCCAGGAACTCCCAGAGTGCAGAGGCCACTGTTGGAGATGCTGGTGGGGATTTTCTGCCCCCACACCTTTCCCCCAGGGTGTGGTGAGAGGGGATGAGGTCTGGAGCTGGAACAGCTATTTTGTGACATGTCTGGGAAGAGGGTGGAGCTCTCAGGAGCTGGAGAGGAAGACCTATGTGTCGTGTGATACTCTGGGTGATGGCTGCCAACATGAAAAAACCGAGCAAAGGCAGCAAACTTGGGAAAGTAGACGTCATCTGTCTTCTAAACTAGGACCATCCTGAGGACGGAACAGGACAGAATAAACGCTAAGCCAGACCGGATGCTGTAAGAACAGACTCTGGACAATCAGGGGTACGTGCTCACTCTTTGCCCCGGTATGAACATCTGAACTGCTGGGTTAGACCCGGCTCTGGGTTAAACCAGCTGGGTTAAGCCAGCACTCTCTCTGGCCTTTTTAGCTCAGGTGACATTTCCCCCTCTAAACGTTCCAGTAAGGATTTCAGTTTATATAAACTCGGGCTTCCCGAGTGCATGTTTTCTGAGGTTAACTCTTACAATTAAAGGTGACTACTTCATGTTTTAACTTTAATAGACATTACAACTTTATACTTAACATTATCACGCCAACTCCTTCAAGCAACCATCCTGGAGAGACTTCTGAGTTTGTTACCGTATTTTCACCAATAACGTGAATCAGGTATCAGTCGATACACAGCTATACTTCTCCAGGAGGAGCAAAACCCAACAGCAGTGATTTTTCTAAGCTTCCGTTAATTGCGTGTGTACTCAGACACACGTAATGGAGGCCAAAGAACAGCTCTCAAGAGCCAGCCAGTTTCCTCCCGCTCCATGTGGGTGGCAGAAACTGAACTCAGGCCCTCAGCCTTGACAGCAAGCGCCTTGGCCACTGACTCATCTCACCAGCCCCCTCCCGTTTGCCAGTTGTGTGGTGCATTCCGGCAACATCTGGTCCTGATCTGACATTACTGAGTACGTGGCTCACCGAGCCAGCTCCTGTACCTCTGTGGCAGGAACGTTAATCCTGGGCACGTGACTTCGTTTCTTTAGTTCTTCCTATGTGTCTGCTCGAGGCATGTGGTGGCAGGCAGGCTGTTCTGAGCTGTACTCTCTCAACTACAGATGTGCCCCAGGGCTAGAGATGCTGAAGGCCTTCAAAGGAGTTTCCACCGGACCCTGACAGCAGTGGCTCAGCCAGCCAGAGTCTGCAGTTCCCCAGCCCTCGCAGTCTCCCAGGCTCGCTCAGCAGGACTGCACCTGCAGCTCTGGGATATGCTGTGCTCCATCCAGGATGTGGCTACTTACTGGCCTCCCTCCTGCTCTCTGCTCTGTTCTTCCCGATTGTGGGTTGGGTGACTTGCAAGGCCCACTCTACGTCTCTATGCAAGAAAGTTGCTATTTCCTGCTGCCCAGAGGAAAACCATCTGGGGACATATCTCTGTTGTAAGGGGCTTATCTAGCATGTGCAATAATTTGGGCTCAGTCCTGATTACTGGCTCATACACGTGCATGCACACACACACACACACACACACACACACACACACACAGGGGAGGGGGGCAGGGACAGAGTCAGAGACAGAGATAGAGGCAGAGAGACAGTCAGAGAGAGACAGAAACAGACAGAGACAGCACAGACTCAGAGAGCTAGAGGAAAAGCGAAGGTCTTGGAGTAATCCCCTCCCTTGGTGTCCTTGAGGCTGGTTCAACCTCAATTGTCTGTGTTCTTCCACCAGAACTGCCAGCATCTGGCCCCCTGCAGCGAAGGGGCCGCCTCCCAAGCCTGCTCACATTCATTATCTCATTTGACGGTATTGACAGCATTGTGTGCTAAATGTTTTGCCTCAGCAGAGAGAGAGAGCTTGGAGAACAGTAAGTCAAGTGAAAACCCTGGTGGCAGCAACCTAATTTGCAGTCCTGGGGCTTCAGGGAAATTAGCCAGTCTTAATAGGGCTTGCCTTACAAGCTCCAACCTCCTTGGTTGTGAGCAAATACCACGGAAATCTTACTTGTAAAAATCAGAGGAGCCGCTGCTAGCAATAGTGGAAGGATTTCTGCATCGGTGACACCCAGGCGATGCATCACAATGTGAGTCTTTACAGGCCCTTCCCTTCCGCTTGTGACCACTTTTCCTCCTGGTAGTGACAAGGGCAATGACACCACAACGCTCACAACAGCTACTTCCAGTGTGGTCCCTGCTCAGCTGTCCACTGTCAGAGAGTAGAGACCAATCACGTGGCCTCACTGTGGCACAGGTTTAGAACTTTATGTCGCAGCATCTGAGAGATCTCTCCGAACAAGCTAAGAAAATGAAGATATGGAGAGCTGGGTGGCTGACCCCGCGCCCACACTGCCTTCCTGCAGTGCCCTTCCTGGGGAAATGAGGGCTCTTCTCTAGAGTGACTGAAAAGCTTCTGCTTTCTCCAGCTTTCCCTACAGCACACATGGTAACCATGTCTCATCTTCTCTTCCACACGCAAAGAAAACCCAGCGGAAATGATACCCACTCCGTGTGATGATACCCACTCCGTGTGTGCGTGTGTCTATGGGATTACTGGTATAAAATGTGTAAAATATGAAGTCATGGTAAAAAGCAGTGATTATGGTTCCATTCCAGCTCATACGATCTGACTGAGGGGTTACCAACTGCACGACAGGGAACAATCCACTGAAGGGTATACTAACAACAATAAGGAGGAAACGATAAATGAGGGGCTGGAGAGATGGCTCAGTGGTTAAGAGTGCTTACGGCTCTCACGGAGGACCTGAGTTCAGCTCCCAGCACCAACGTCAGGCGACAACCACCTACCACGCCAGTTCTAAGGAATCTGATGCCCTCTGGCCTCTGTGGGAGCCTGTGGGCGCCTGCGTGCACGTGGTTCACACAGATCCACACAGGCACACACATGCACTGAAATAAAAGACCCAACAAAATAACGAAGAGGTGAGCTGCCGAGGGCGGATGGGTGAGGGTTTAAACCCCGGAACTGAACACCAAGAAGTCCAGGAGGATGGGAGAAGAATCATCCACACAGGCTTTTGACAGACACACAAAAAGGAGAATATTCCAGCTAAGCGGAATGAAAGCACGGGGGGGGGGGCACGCGGGCAGAGGTTTTATATTCGGACACCGTTAAGCAGCTTAGGGGAGAGGTGGAAAGTGTTGGGGAATGGTGACAAAGCTAGCTCTTGTGCAGGGGATGAGTTAGGGGCTCACGACTTAAGAATGGGCCGACCCTGCCATGAAACATAATGTGGCGAATCCAGCTAGGTTGCCTGGGAATTAACCACAGCCCATGTGGGGCAGACCGTGACTCAGAACTATGTTTCCTGGCTCATCAGCAGCCACATTCGTTCAGAGGGGAAAGTCTTGGTATTTTCAGCTGGTGACTGGATTGGATTATACGCAGTTGATTTGATTTGCTGTGTAGTCAATTTTGCAATTAAGGTGACCACAAAAGAAACCAGACATTGATAAATCCGTGACTTTTAAGACGTTGTGAACCTTTTCCTAGCAGATATTCTGGGCCCAAAAGACAGGAATGTAATGGCAACGTAGAACTGGCACACGTTTCTGGGTATTTAACTGTGTTTCTAAGTCTCGAGACAGCGCTAATAAATAAAGGGAATCGCTTACACAGTGACCCAAGACGCATCACTGTGGCAGAACCCGCGTTTTGTCTTTAGAAAGTGGGATGAACAAATGTTTTGAGTCTTTTTCTTTTTCCCCTACCTCTAGTCAGAGCTGTAGCAACAGAATGGGTCTCCTCCCATATAGGAACATCTGCCATCTCCCTCCTCCCCCCAGAAAAACAGGCATCTACCTAAGGTGCCAAATCCTAGAGAAGGAAGTCTCTCGCCTAGGGAGTCTATTCAGTAGAACCAGGAGTGTCTCAGGGAGAAACCAAAAGTTAGGTGATTCCACCCAAAATAAGAAGAGGGGAAAGCAGTGTGTGCAATGTGAGAGAGGAGTTTCCTCAGAGATGTTGAAGGGAGAGAGAATCTCTTCCCAGGGGCATCTGGGGTATGTGCATGTGAGAGTGCTTGCTATTGCTGTGATAAAACATCACGCCTCAAGCAACATGGGGAGCAAAGGGTTTGTTTCGTCTTATTCATAGTTCCTGCTCACAGCCCATCCCTGAGCCAAGTCGGGCAGGAACTGCCTGGATGCAGGAACGGATGCAGAGGCCATGGAGGGTGCTGCTCACTGGCTGCTCCTCATGGCCGCTTTCTAACGGCATCCAAGGTCACCAGCCCGGGGGCGCAAAGAGCTGGATTCTCTTTTCTCAACCATCAATCGAGAAAATGGCCCACAGGCTAGTCTAAGGTAGGCGTTTTCTCAATGGAAGTGCCCCATTCCCAAATGAGTTGACATAAAACTAGCCAGTGCATGTGTAGAGTGTGTGTGTGTGTGTGTGTGTGTGTGTGTGTGTTGGTTGCTGGATAGCAAACCCAGAGATCTGCACATGCTAGGCAAGTGCTGGTATTGGTTTTTTTTTTTTAAATATATAAATATAGTGCTTACTTAGAGGCAATTGAATGGCAATAATTATCCCTCTCTACTTTCGTGATTTCTACTGAACTTCTACTTCAAGATACATTTATGTTAGATGAGAACAGTTTAAATCTTACTGGAGAAAAAGAAATTCCCAAAGTGGCCAAATAAAAACCTCACAGGCAAGCAAGAACAGAACAAAAAGAAAAGGCTTTGACACCTGTTGGCAACATTGGTTGCAAACAACACGTCTTTGTTAGGTCACTGTGGAAAACAGGAAGATGCTTTGCTGCAGCAGCACCTGTGTGGGCTGAGAGACACAAAGCAGGCTTCTAGGACCAGAGGCAGCTGAGTGTGGCTGTGCTCCCTGCTGGCTCCTCGCCTCTCTCTTAACCAGTTTCCTGGCTGCCCGGTGGTTTCTGTTCCCTCACCATCAGGATGCTTATGGCTCAGTGGCTTCTCATGCCCGCTTTAATGAAGACTCTCTTGTATTTTGGATCCCCCGACCACCAGCAGATTGTTATTACTATGTTATTAGTGGGATTTTTGGGACAGGGTTTCTCTGTGTAGACCTAGATGTCTCGGAACTAGCTCTTGTAGACCAGGCTGGCCTTGAACTCACAGAGATCCAGCTGCCTCTGCCTCCCAAGTGCTGGAACTAACGGTGTGTGCCAGCAATGCCCAGCATAGATTATTATTGAAGCTTAAATTCTGATTGGCTTGATCCACCTTTTGGGGTCAAGTTACATCACAGACTATTATTGTCTGACCAATGGAATGGCCACTCTTGGGTCAGCTGCTCACCCCTGGTCGAATTCATAAAAGCAAATGCGAGGTGGAAGGTAACATGGTGTGGTCAAGGCATTTCTCGTCAGAAAGGGCTGGAGTGTTTATCCACTCTTGGTTACTCCACTAAATGATGATGGCAAGCGGCAAGGGTGCTCCTGGAGTGCAGCTTGCGGAAATCTTGTTTGCTTCATTTTCAACAAATCTGTATTCATCCAATCACTGGTTCATTCAGATGCAAACCCGATTACAAAAGACTCGAAGAGACGTGCGACTCTCTCTGTATTCGGTAGATGATGATCAAATAGTTGAGCATATGCAGGCAAACAAAGGAGGGAAAGAAAAAAGAGACAGGAGAAAATTAGCACAGATAGCATATTACCATCCAAGCTTGGAAAGTTGCTAAAGGTGAGTGCTATGGTCTAGGTGCATCTCACAAATACTGATTTTCCCAGATAACAGTATCACAACGTGGATCCTTTAGGAGGTAACTTGCTCAGGAGGACAGAGTTCTCACGCATGCAATTAGCCATATCAGGATTCTGTCTGTCCCTTGTTCCCTGGGAGGGTGCTCAAGAAAGCATCCTCTCAGAAGGAGAGAGGGTCGCCTCACCTGACACCGAATCTCTAACCTCAAGAACTGGCTGCCATAATTCCCTATTGTTTATGAAGCCTAAGGTATAGCGTTTGTTGCTTTAATCTATTTGTTTCTTTTAATCTGAGATCTTCAAGTTTAATAGCAAGTGGCTTCCTACACCAGAGAAGTCGTGGAAGAAAATGCCATTTATCGTAGGCTAGGCCATGAGGCAAGCCTGTGCAAACCTGTCCCTCAACAGGGACTGGGTCTTCTCTTGGTGTTTGCTCTGTGGACAGCCTTAACAAGGAAAGGGAGTGTAGGTTATATTTCAAGCCGCTTTTGGTCTTGAGTTCATAATGATTGTTAAGGGGCAGGAAACAATCATTAAGAAGGTAAGATTTTATGTAACTAAAACCATCGAATTTCTCATTTCTTCATTATGCATGGTAAGGCACGAAGCACACAGGAAAACAGGGTCAATGATTTCTCTTTTTTCCTTGGTTTTTGCTGGTAACATTTCTGGTATCCTAACATCTTATGAGGCTCTGATGTCCTAATTTCTCTTGTCTTGTCTCTTTTGATGATGGAGCAGCAGGAAGCCCTTGGAACCTTGGTTCTGGCCCACAACAGTGAGAAAACTCTAAAGGAGACCGGTGGACTGGCTGTGCTGGATGGGGTGTGGCCTTGAAAGCAAACAGGACAGAGGCCACGCCCCAGACCCTAATCAGTCTGTTTAGAGGGCAGGTGCTGCCCCATTCCCAGAGAGCAGCTGCGGCATTCAGGGCACCGGGCAAAGCATGAATGTTATGGAAGATTTTTGAAGAGGTTGGGTTCTACTCTTGACACTCGACACTCGACTTGGTAACTCTGCAGGAAGGAACAGAAGGGATTCTCCGGGCTTTGACTTACGCAGACAAGAGTGCTGTATGCATTGCCAAGATGGCGATCCCAAAAACCATTTACAATATTCAATTAACCATAATTAAAGCACTCAGTAGGAAGCTCCTTGCTGACTTGCTAAATAGCAAAAATTGGTACTTGGCATTCCCAGTAGATAAGAGGAAAGATAATAAGTACCCCCAATGTAAAGAAAATCAAAATGAAACCAATTATGACCAAATTATATTACACACATAGAAGCACACGTTGAATCAAGAATATTTGAGTTTTTGAGAAAAAATATTAAAAAGAGATATAATAACATTTTAACCATTAATTGATCATCTAATCTAGTTTTAGTTCATACGAAGAACTGGTTTATAAGCCTTTACATTTCATATAGGTTGACAAGGGACCGTGGCCTATTAAAATGCTGCCTATTTAGAATAACTAGGAAAGCCTAATTTTGTGTTAATATAGTTAATAATGAACCATAATTGATTCTATTACCAATAGTCTTATTAAAAAGGCAGTTAGCTAGTCATTTAGTCCATCTTTTCACAGTCATATATTCCACAAGATATTAGTGCTAATTTGATTTACTATATTTAACTCTTGCAATTTTAAAGTATTCTGTACCAACCGATTTTTGTAACATTTAAAATGGTGGTTGTTGTTGTTTTATTTTTTGTTTTTTTCCTCAACTACTCTTTAAATATCCTTCATCAATTTCTCCTCTTCCACATACTGGAAATTGTGCCATAGACTCTAGACTTACAATGATCCTTCAATACTGAACTAAGGTACAAGTCACAGGTTGCCTAGATATGCTCTCAATGCAGTAGGTCTGAAACACAGAGCTCCCGATGTGTCTCATCAGACCCAACTTCTCTGTCAGCAGATGAAAATGTGTAAAATGATATTTCAAATTCACTAACATTCAAGTCTGAAGGCCTCACCCAAGCCTATCTCTGACAAAGGAAAACTAATGAACTCATTATTCCATATTATTCATTCAAGCTTTAATAAAATCTCCATCTTTAATACTGTGGTCTGTTCTAGTCTTCATGTCAACGCCCTTAAATGTGTGTTTTTAGAAATTTTGTAAGTATGTTTAGATAAAGCCTTCATTTTTACTATGAGACAGCTACACTCAGTGTTTTCTAATGAGAACGACTCTGAAAAGGCACAAATCAGATGCAAACATTTATGTACAACCATGTAAGCATGTATATGCATAAGTGTAGACATGCATTTAACTATATGCACACATTAAAAAAAAAGGACCACATGATAACTAATTTAAGGACTGCACAACAGTATGGATATATTTTGCTTAATTTGGTGAGCCTTGTATTGATCTTAATGCTTAGTTTGTCCAATTTTTCATACATCACCTTTACACACTAACATCTCCTTTGAATTGAGTTTCTGCAGGTATATATTCACACACACATACACACATGCATGTACACACACACATGCACGACACACACACACACACACACTCACACACATGCACACACACACTCTGTCACACACACATGAACACACATGCATGAACACACACATACACACACACACATACACACATGCATGCACACACACTCTGTCACACACACACATACACACATGCATGCACACACACACAATGCACGGACACATACACACACTCTCACACACACTCTCACACACGCATGCATGCATACACACACACACACACACACACACACACACATACTTTGCCCCAGGAAAGGTGGTTTTGATTTTTGTCATTGCCATGGGCAGTATATGGAAGTATCAAATGACTATTCAGGATAGCTGTTTTTTTTTTCTTGTCTGAGAGATGAAAAGAGACCCTGGCTGCCATTAGTATTTTTGATACTAGTGATGTAGAAAATGCTCCTACATGTCATTTCTTTCTTTCTAAATCCCCAGATCATTTCTGTCATCCACCTTCAGGTACTTAGGATACTGGCATTCTGTTGGTTTCATATTCAGTGTTGCAAGCATCTCCTCCACTGTCTTTTAACTTATCTACAATGCTTCTTGACTATTTTTTTGAATGCTTGTTTTTAAATATAAGTGCTTGAATCGATTTTGACAAGTTAAAAAAAAATCCACTTGAGAGGCTGAGGGTGTTTTGTCCATTTTTTTTGGAATAGTTTTAAAATATCTCTTGTTTTCAGACTGGGCTCAGGAATTCCGACAGGTAGATGTGTGTGTGTGTGTGTGTGTGTGTGTGTGTGTGTGTGTGTGTGTGTGTTTCCTTCATTCTGTGAAAAAAAGATCACTAAACAGCAGGATCTGGGAGGCAGAGGCAGGTGGATCTCTTGAGCTCCAGGTCAACCTAGTCTGCAGAGTGAGTTGCAGGATGGCCAGAGCTGAACAGAAAATCCCTGTCTCAAAGATACATAAAAGCACCGGGAAGGCCATTGTGGGGACACTGCTGACAGACCTTTGAAAAACAGAACAACAGCTATCCAAGGCTGAGTGTGCATGACCAGTAGCAGACAGGGCAACAGTATATTCGAAGCTCAGCCTTCAAAACAAGATTGCTGAGTGGGAATTGTGGGCAGAGGTGTATCTGTCGAAAAGCCAATGGGTTTGTTTTGGTAGCATGACCGTCTCTGTTGGCATTAGATGGTGTGCCACCTTCAGTTACGTCCTGCATCTCCACCAAAGAATCTGTCTATCAGATCCAACAATGGGCTGTGGTTTGCAGAGTACCGCCTTAGCCCAACTACTCCTGGCCATCTAGATATGTTCTCCACTCATGAAAAAGCAGTGGCCTGAGCCAACGTACTTCACCAGGGAGAGAGCCTGGATGCTGACCTCCACAATTTCCATC
>JANBXA010000411.1:4537500-4547500 GCA_030556225.1 Cricetiscus sungorus | reverse complement strand
AGGCCCCCTGAATGTGGTGAGAGTTGAGAGGCCTGGGCAGTCTATGGGGCCTCTGGTAGTGGATCAGTATTTATCCCTAGTATATGAATGGACTTTGGGAGCCCATCCCACATAGAGGGATACTCTCTCAGCCTAGACACATGGGGGAGGGCCTGAGCCTTGCTCCAAATGATGCAACAGACTTTGAAGACTCCCCATGGAAGGCCCCATCCTCCCTGGGGAGCAGAAAGGGGATGGGCTGGGGATTTGGGGGATGCAAGGGAGGAGGGGAGGGTGAGTGAACTGAGATTTATATGTAAAACAAACTTGTTTCAAATTTAAACAAAGATATTATCATTAAAGAAAAAGAAAGTGGAGGTGAGTATGCAGGACCTGTGTACTAAGATGGCTCCCTGCACCTGTCACTGAGCACTGCAGAAGTGTAACCTAAGAATAGCAAGGCCCCTGGCCTGCACCATCGACCGCTTACCGAAAAGCTATTAACTGAGTACCTACTGAGTTATACACACCGGGCACTGTGGTGGGCTGTGAAGGTAGGGTGGGGGCGAGGGAGGGGGCGCGGAGGCGAATCCCAACAGACCAGGTTCACTGTGACCATCCATTCATTCTCTGTGTCGGTGACAGCTAGCGGACTCACCGCCCGCTGGTGTACATCGGGTCCTAACCCGCCATGAGCTGCTCCGTGCCCTGCAGGCTTGCCCCAGTTAGGGCAGCTGGGCAGCTGAGGAAGTGATGCACCTCCAGTCCAGACAGGAAGGATGAGTTGGCGTGCTCCCGACAGAGGAAGTGCCCTGCGCTGGAGGACAGCCCCTACTGAAGGACTGAAAGGTCAGGAGTCTGGAGTCAGCGAGGAAGGACAAGCAAGAGGGAGCCGTGGAAAGAGGTCCCGGTTCCACGCCGAACCTTGCGGCCCTTTAAGACTTGGGCTGCTCCTAAAAGCCAGCCGCAAGCAAGCACTTTGCCAGCAGTTTAGAAGCAGGGCTGAGTTTGAAATGGCCACTTTAGGAAAACGGATTTCAAGGAGGGAGGAAAAGAATAAAGAAGAGACTGGGGCTACAGCTCAGCTACTGAGGACTCGGTTAGCAAGTACTAGGCCCTGGATTCCAGCAACGAGGAAGTGGGGAGGGGGGAGAGACAGAGAGAGAGAGAGAGAGAGAGAGAGAGAGAGAGAGAGAGAGAGAGAGAGAGAGAGAGAGAGAGAGAGAGACAGACAGACACAGAGACACAGAGACACAGAGAGAGACAGAGAGACAGAGACAGAGAAAAACGAGGAGGGGAGCAGAGAAGAAGCCAGCTGTCCTGGTGACAGTAGCTACTGTTCACAGCGCTGCTACCCTGAACCAGGAGTTGCTTTGTGAGCTGTACACAGATTATCTCATCTAATCCCCATATAGTGCTGTGGACCGCATGCTGTTGTCTCAGAAGAGACTGAGGCGCTGGAAAATGAAGCCTGAGCTGCTGGGACCCCTGGCCATGCGCTAGACGCAGGCTGGACCCCAATAGTTCATCAGGGAGCACACAAGTCCTCACCACCCTACACGATCTTTCTTACCCACAAATCAGGAGAGTGTCTGTGGGGCTGGCAGGGAGGTAGAGGCCTCACCAGACCCGGGAGGTATCAAAGGCAAAGGCGGGGCAAGGCGGGGCAAGGCGGGGCAAGGAGGAGCTTGGGGAGAGTCTGGGATTCTGTGGTGGTTGGTGGGGCGGTGCCTTTTGCAGAGCGCAGGGCCAGCTGTGAGATGGTGAGGAGGGTCTCCACCGCTGCGATCCTCCCCTCAGGCTTCAGGAGAGGCAAGGGCACACTGCTTGCTCTGGTTCTCTTGCCTTGAGAACCAAACCTAGGCACTTATTTCTGGGCCTGCTTTATTTATTTGCTCAACTTGATGTTTTAATTCTTCCAATTTCTAGAGGTTTCACTTGCACTCTGAGTGCATTTCCTAAAATTTCCTGGCTGCAGGCGGCTTAGAATTTGCACGCACACTGACACTGCTTAGATTTGCGCACACACGGACACTCGCCGATGCTCTGACCTGAGTAGACAGCTGTATCTTCTGATTCCCAAACACTTCCTCTTCTGCCACCTGACATTCTTCATTCTGACCCTGATGACAGTGACCCGGGCACTATACATATCACTTTAGTTGTCTACATGCAAAAAAAAAAAAAAAAAAAGTCTCACAATAAAGAATGCACTTGTCTCTAGCTGCCCTTGAAATGTATTTTTTAAATACCCAGTTTTAGCCAGGTGTGGTGGTGAACACCTTTAATCTGAGTACACTCGAGGCCAAGGCAGGTGCATTCCTGAGTTCGAGGCCAGCCTGTTCTACAGAGCTCATTCCAGGACAGCCAGAGCTCCACAGAGAAACGCTGGCTTCCGGCAGGGGGGTGGTGGTGGGGATTTTACAATATATTTGTTTCAAAATAAACACTTGGAAAGCATATAAGAGAACAATCTTCTGCGGTAAAGGAAATAAATGCTCACTTGCTGAAGTACTTACTGAGTAAGCATGAGGAAGAGTTAGGATCTCCAGAATTCACAAAATAGCCACATCCAGCAGGGCTGTAAAGCATCCCCACTCCCCCCACTCCCGGGAGGTGGAGTTAATGAATCCCTGGAACTCACTGGTCAGCCAGTCTCACTGAATCTGTAAGCAGCAGGCTCAGTTAGAGAGCTTGTCAATAAGAATAAGAACCACAGCCATGTGGGGAACAGCAGAGAGAGACTTTGTCCCCAGGATTCCATACGTATGCACACACACAAGCATCTGCACATGCATGTGTACATACCCACAGGTCCATGAATATAAATACTACACACTAACAACACAAACAAACAAAGGAAAGAATAAGGAGGCCAGGCGTTGGTGGCGCCTGCCTTTGATCCCAGCGCTCGGGAGGCAGAGGCAGGATGATTCCTGTGAGTTCAAGGCCAGCCTGATCTACAGAGAAAGTTCCAGGGCAGGCTCCAAAGCAATACAGAGAAACCTTGTCTTGAAAAACAAACAAACAAACAAACAAATAGAAATTTTAGAGTAAAGACTGCAAAAGAGCAGATTTCCAATTCAAATACTGGGGGTCACAAAGTTCACTTTGGCAGAGCTATTTTTGACACACTTTCATGAGTAATGACACCCACGAAGTTTTAGAAGGGGAAATGGGAAGGGGAATAATGCAGTGCTTAGCACATATACAGCACAAAACTCAGGGCAGGTACAGTCTCAGCTACTTGGAGGCTGTATCACTTGAGCATGGGAGTTCAAGGTCAGCCTGTCCCCAAAGGAAGATAAATAAATAACAACAAAAAGATAAAGATGTGCCATTGCGACATTCTTTAAATTTTAAAAATATACCAAACACACAAGGGAAGTTCTAGCAAAGTAGCTGGAATTGCAATTGTAATTTGGAGTCCTCTTGACAAAACCTTTCCTGAGTGGCTCCACAAAGGCAGCTAGGTAACACTGACTCCTCTTTGTTAAGATCCATCACAACACGGGAGTTGGCCAGTGATTACCTGGGGGCTCCTATACGCCTAGACTGTGGCATGGGCATGTGCTGGTATAAATTCCATCTGACATTTTCAGACTTGTGGCCGGGTCTGAACTAAAGAAGCATGTCATTACAGGGCAATGGCTGCTGGGGTAAAGTACAGGTTCTCCGGAAAGTAGAACATCTGGGTCCGGGTGGGGTGTGGAGGGCAGGTGTTGGTCAACGCCACGGGTGCAGGAGACGTCGAGCTGAAGCTGTGCCTCGAAGGATGGTTAGAGGTCAAGCAGCAAAGAAAGAAGAAGTTATGGCAGAGGTGGGAAAGGGCACACGGTGTTAAAGACGTGAACAGTAGGCCTGCATCCTTGGCCACGGCACTCCAGATTTCGTAACCACATTAAGTTATCTGGAATCTGTCCCGACAACCGGATCAAGGCAGGAATGTGTCGAACCAATTGAGCAGCGAGGCTGGAAGCACAAGGCTTAGCCAAAATGCTGGAGAAGTGACAGGGAAAATGATGGCTGGAACTGAGGGGACAGATTCAAATGTCAAGCAGAAGGTCAGCTGTGTGAAAACGAGGCAAGGAGGACATGAGGGGACTCTCGGGTCTGGCTTAGTGACAGTGGTGGCTACCAGAGACGCGCCCGCGCTGCAAAAGAGAGCACAGGGGATTGGCCGGCTTCCTCGTGCCGCGGCGGAGGTACCCCGGCACACGTGACATAGATGGTTGCTGCACGCGAGCGTGGACACCACAGTTAAAGCTAGCTAAAGGAGCAGAAGAGAGCAGGTACCCGGAAGAGGTGACGGGAGACCGGAAAAGGGTACCAAGTGATCTCTGACCCCAGTGTGCTCCCCACCCCCAAGTTCCTGTGCCATTGCAGCCATTATGCCAGGGGGCACTGCCGCATGACAGCTCCGTTCATAGACAACAGAACTGACCCAGTCATAATGTTTACTCCCTAAAGAAATGTGTAGCCAATCGAAATGGCTACAAGTTAATGATTGCTGAAAGTATCCGTGTGTGTGTGTGTGTGTGTGTGTGTGTGTGTGTGTGTGTTAATTGGAATAGGATTACATCACTTTCCTCCTTCTGCCTTGCAGGTAGACTCCTTCCAATACCTCCTATGTGCATTCCCCCCTCCCATCATCAAATTGATAGCATTCCTCTTTATCATTGTTGTTGTTGTGTGTGCATTTGTGCATGCATGTGTGTGTGTGTGTGTGTGTGTGTGTGTAATTTACATTGTTGGAATCCAGAAAGAATGAATCACATTAATTTATAAGTAAAAAACACACAGAAAAGGAAAATAGACCGAAGCATTCAGGCATGGATGTAGGGCGCAACTCCATCACCCCACCCAAGACTGACGGTCCACCATATTTCATATCCTGGAACATGCTTCCTGAAAGTCCTCATGTATGTGTGTGTGTGTGATAGTAGTAGTGATTGTTGCTGTTGCTGTTGTGTGCACTTCATTCTTTAGGGAGGGTAGGTGTGTGTTGGGCCCAGCCAGAAATGGGAAAAAATGCACGTGAAGTTAGAGAGAATGTGTGTCATAATGTCAGTCAGTGTGCATTAAACTTCCCTGGGAGCTGCGTTCACAATCGTAGCAAGGAAAATGGTGATGTCTGCGTTGGCGATCACAGGCAGCCCTCCAGAGTTCCCCTCCTCTCCCCAGTTGTTCGAATTTGTGCTCCTGGTACCTTTAGGCTGTGCTGCTATGTGGTCCTACCAAAGCCATGTCTTAAGGAAAAACGTGCATTTAGCTTATTTGGAGACAGGCCCCATTAGGAATCCTGGCCCCACCGCTTACAAACTGTGTGACACACCGTTTACTCGATCTGTTTTGGTCCTTCTGCGTTTCTGCGTTCATCTTTGAAGGGAGGAAAATACAACCCAAGGTGTGTGGTTTTGAAGGGGTCTGTGAAGATGTGAGACTATGCCAGTCTCTGGGCTAAACTGCCAGGGTTTTAATTTAACTCCAGTGACTTCCCAGACGGGTGAGTTCAAGTCAGTAAAGGAGCTGCGTGGTGTATCCCTAGCAGATAAGTAGTGCATCATGAGCGCTTGATAATTGCAGCTGTTATCATTAAACATCATGTGTACAGCGTCCAGGATATCAGGAAGGAACTTCTGTCAGTACTTGCATTCAGTAGTGTGAAAACAGTAACTGGTTATATTTTGACAAATATACCCAATTTTTAAGCTAAATTTACAGATAAACAAACTTATAGCTTTTAAATGCTTTGTTAAAATGGAACGTAGTATCACCAGGTACAGGTGTCTTAGGTATGCACTTGTTTCTAAGTGATTCGAGGAGCAAGATACTTTCTCTGATGAGTCTGTCAGTCAAAGGGAAGGAGGCTCGTTTACCTAATTAAAAGTTACTCACAGGATAAAAAGGTACACAAGTTTTGACAACAAACAGCATACATGTCACTCAGGCTGCCACCCACTCTCTGAACCCACTCTGAGGAGCCGTTGACCTCTGCAGGCACTGCAGTGTGCCCAAACAGAATGACACTTCTTCAGCAGCTCTGTGTGTCTGGTTCCTCCAGCACTCCTCATTTAGAATCTTATTTTTTTTCCTCTTAGTCAATTACCACTGTAAGCAGTTCAACTGATCCTTTGTGTATGTGTGTGTGTGTGTGTGTGTGTGTATGAGTGTGTGTGAGTGTGTGAGTATGAGTGTGTGTGAGTGTGTATGAGTGTGTGTGAGTGTGAGTGTGTGTGAGTGTGTATGAGTGTGTGAGTATGAGTGTGTGAGTGTGTGTATAGTGTGTGTGAGTGTGTGAGTGTGTATGTGTGTGAGTGTGTGAGTGTGTGTGAGTGTGTGTGTTTATGTGTGTATAATGTGCATACAATGTGTGTTTATGTGTGTATAGAATCTAAGTGTATAATGTGTGAACCATATATATTCAATGTGTGTATATGGTGTGTGTGTGCAATGTGTGTATATGGTGTGTGTGTATATAAGGTGTGTGTGTGTGTGTGTGAACAATGTATCGTATGCGCATGCACTTAAACACATGGAGGCACAAATGTGCATAGAAGTCAGAGGACAGCTTTATGGAGTTAGGTCTCACCTACCTTTATGTGGGCTCTTGGGGTCAAACTCAGTCATCGAGCTTGTACAACAAGTCCCTTTGCACCAGAGCTCTCACTGGCCCTCGAGTGCTTGCCCCTCCCTCCTCCCCTCCCTCCCTCCCTTCCATTGGACAAATGAGTGAAACACAAACACCAAGAGCTCATGACTTTGAGGATTGTGTGTGTGTGTGTGTGTGTGAATGTGTGTGCATGTGTGTGTATGTGAGTGTGTATGTGTGTGCGTGCATGTGTGTATGTGTGAGTGTATGTGAGTGTGTGTGCATGTGTGTATGAGTGTGTGTGAGTGTGCGTGTGTGTATGTTGTGTGAGTGTGTGTGCACGTGTATGTGTGTGAGTGTGTGGGTGTGTGGGTGTGCATGTGTGTGAGTGTGTGTGAGTGTGTGCGTGTGTCTGTGTGTGTGAGTGTGTGTGTGTGCGTGTATGGGTGTGTGCGTGTGTGTCCGTGTGTGTCTGTGTGTAGAAGTAGGTATGTGCATGTGTGTATACATGTATAAGTGTGTGTATCTGTGTGCTTGTGTAGTATGTGCATGTGTGTCTACAAGTAGGAGTGTGTGTGTGTTTGTGTGTATGCACATTTAGAAGTGTGTATATCTGTGTGTATGTGTGGTTTCTGTGTGTGTGTATACATGTAGAAATGTGTATGTCTGTGTTTGGGTGCATGCGTGGTATGTGCATGTGTGAGTGTGTACATGTAGAAGGTGTGTGTGTGTGTGTGTGTGTGTGTGTGTGTGTGTGTAGTATGTATCTGTGCTTGGTCTCCAGCACATAGATGACAGAGGTTGACATTTGGTGTCCCCCTCAGTTGCTCTCCACCTTGTTTTCTGAGACAAGTCTCTCACTTAATCTGAAGCTCACCAATGTGGCTTAGCGGACAGCAGATCAGGAACCCTCCTGTCTCTCTCCCAGTGCAAGGGATTACAGAGCCATTGTGCTGTGCTCACCTTTTAATATGCGTGCTGGGGATCCGAACTCAAGCCTTTGCTTATGGTACAGAAACCAGACCTGTGGGACTTTCTCTCTCTCTAGCCCTCGAAACTCCTTTATCCTGAAAAGTGTGGCTAATTCACCCACTGTAGCAAATGATAATTCCTCTTAAGCAGGCCTCTGCTAATCAGCACATTTGTAACAATTAAGCTCCTTCTGACTTCCAGAACATTCCAATGTGAGAAGCAGATGCACTTGAATGGATGGAATGTTATTTTTATACTCTGCAGCATATATTTCACCCACAGCAGCGTAGGTTGGTGTGTGTAAAATACCTCTTCTCTCTAGCTTTTTATTTTGAGAGCCAAGTTGAGCATAGACATGGAATGAGAGCCCTTGCCATCTCTCTAATGCATACATCCTTTCAAAATAACTCGTCTTTTCTTGTCGATAATCACGTTGATATGCCCATCCTGTCTCTAGCCTACCACTCTGCATTCCTGCAGTCATCTACAACCTATCCGGGGCTGGGCATTGTGCTATGCCCGTTTTCTCTTTCAATCTTCATATTTAAAATATCTTATGAAATTCACAATTTTACTATTTTTATAAAGAAATGGGCTCTGATATTAATGCCCTAGCTAAAATCTCTGTGTGGAGGAGGCTCGTGCATTTGAACCCAAACCATCACACTCCAGCACTAAACGCTCTCATCTATATGCACAATGACCTTTTCCAAGTGTACCATCTTAAATACATTTGATGTACCTAGAACACAAATAATGACTTCAAGGATCTGTTGGGACACACGTACACACCAATTCATGAGGGAATTTTACTTCACTAAAATTGTGTGAGGAAGGCATAGACTATGGGAAGGAAGAAAGGTCATGCTGAATTAATAGACAGTATGAAATGTCATTTGTGTGTCATTGTTGTTGAAACACGGTTGACGCTGGCCTTGATCATCCTGCCCTAGTCTCCCAAACATTACCGTCACACCCGGAGTTACAAACATTACCGTCACACCCGGCTGGAAAGCATGGAATTTAGGCTCAGTCTATGATAGCTTTTCTTTTCCTAGTACCTCATGAGTAGATTTCAAAATGGCCTCCCGCCCACTCTTTCACTCCGTGCTTCTTACAAGCCCTCGGACTAAGCAGAATTGGTATTATCAATCTGTTTTTACAGGTGAGAAAAATGCGAGCTGACAAAGTTGCGTGCCTTGCCCATGGTCACACTTCCTTACTCTGCAGGGTGACCTAACAAATTCCTCCCGAATTACCAGATAATTACTGGATAAGAATAATATGTATTCTTATATTAATTATTCATATAGAAGGGGTTGCCTGAAGTGCTCCAAGATGTATTTCAAGCATCCCCTTTAATCTCATTTACATTATTCTGCCGTGCTTTTTAGCCAGACAGCGCTTGCTAAATGAAGGAAAATTCCTGCCCAGATCCCAATCAAGTTATTATAAATTCCAAATTAATAGGGGCTAAATAAATAAGAGCTTATTATGGAGCTAAGAGCTGATAATGTTATTTGTTTCTGATATCTTTTTTCATTTGCTTTAGCCAATAGTGGGTACATTTATCTGCTATATTTCTCTCCCTCTTGCTTCCTCATTAGAGAGGCAGGGTAGGAGCGGCGATGTAAGGAGGGACATATCCATACGTGAATAATATTAATAACTTAAAACTACAGAAAGGGGCAGAGAGGCATCGTTTTGGTAATTTATCATAATGTTTAGTAACAGCAACTTACAGTAATAAGATAACTAATTCCTACTTCTGGGTATGTGCAAAATTTACCCATTTATGCTTTACTTACATTTTTTTTATTACTCCATTTGTTAAATTATTTAAACTTACAAGGCCACCTCTAACTTATTAATGGTAAGGCAGGCTTCTGAAGTGTGGGTCATGCAAATAATGATTTCCTTTTTTTTAACCCCTATTTAGAAGGGAGCGATCGACCCCACTGAGAAATCGCTGGGGTTTGTGGAAAATCCGATGACTTCGGCGGCCATCAGGGACAGGTAACCCAGCCTGAACCCTAAGGACAGATGGCTTCTCCACAAAATAAACCTTCTATAAAAGTAATGTAGATGGAGGTTTGGTTTTCCTGTTTGTGCATTTCCTTATGCTTTTAAGAAGTCCTAAGGGATGTAAGGGGGGGGGGCAGGCCGACAGCTCCACAGCACGAAAGGCTCAGTGCGCTCCATGTGCCTTCCATGATTAAAAAATAATGAATTTTTTTTTTGTTGTTGGCCAAGTGCAAGGAGTAAACTCTGTTGGCGTCTCTGTTCCCGTCAGTTCTCTCTACTCTACCACTGGCCACAAAGGCCCTCCTGTTCCTCCTCCTCTGGCCGGCATTTCTCATTAGACTCCTTCCTGTTCAGCGCTCTGATTCTACTTCCAGTGGGTTCTTTGCTTCCCTGCACAAGCCTGAGTTTGTTTGTTTTTCTGGTTTCTCACAT